>JARHVA010001000.1:1202500-1240000 GCA_037957365.1 Torreya grandis | reverse complement strand
TACCAGTTTATATAAAAATAACTATTTTTAACCAAAATATTATGTGTATACATTATTCATATAATATGTGTGTAATCATAATTGTATATGCAAAAATGGTGTGTATGGAAACATGATAATGTATTTTAGTAAAGATAAATAAGTAATATGAGGGACAATGTTTTTCTTCATCAGTAACCCCAAGATTTAGTGTAAATGATTCTAAAAATAATTATATAAAAATATTATAACCAACATTAAATTCAATCTTATCTTTCTTGAATATGGATGTAGTATTCAAATATAAAAGATTAAATAATAACTTCATTATGTAATTAAATATAGAAGATCCCTATTTATTATAACTAAGTTTGTATGCCCATATAACTTAATAAGTGATAGGGGCACACATTTTATAAATAGTACTACCAAACCTTAATAGAATAATTAATGATTATTCACCCAAATAGTTCAACATATCATCCTCAAGTAAATTTACAAGAAGTGTCCAATAAGTTTATATAAAATATGTTTAATAATATATATAATGTATAAAGAGATGACTAAGAAGATTGCATCTCAACAACCTTTTGGGCCTTAAAAAAACTTATAAGTGTGAAAATGGATATACTCAATTCTAACTAATCTATGGAATGGAAGTTATTATGAAAATTAGTACGTTATACCCAGCCTAATAATTATAATGATAATATGGTTGGGTGATAAAGATTACTTACAATAGTGATTGTTGGAGCTAACCCACATGGAATAAATAAGGTGATTGGAGAATTGGAATTAGGAGGTCTATAAGTGAAGCCAACAATCATGAAATCACAAACTTTGACATAAAGAATTTTAGTTTGAACAAATGGTATAGTGAATGAAATTAGGTTCAGGACATATCTAGGAAATTTTTAGATTAGGTAGAAAGATCTATATACAATTCATCAATTATCTAAGTAAAGAACTATAGTACTAAGACATCTAAAATAAAATATTCTACCAAGAAGAATAGATAGAAGTAGTCTCAATCACTACCATTAATGATATAAAATAAGTAAGCATTTCATAAATAATTATTACATAGTGAAAATTAAATTTGGATTTTAATTTTGTTTCTTTTTTCAAGTTTGGTAGTAGTAGAAGATAGAACTAGGAGAGTGCAACATAATTACATTCACAAGAGATAAAATATTACAGCCCAGTGAAAATTTCAATACCACTATTAAAAATAAGTCTAGATTGGGTTCATGAGAGGGACCCATGATAATATATTAAATCTATCATGTTTAGGAAGAAGACATGTAAAAATAAATGATAAGTTACCATGGATTAATGGTGACTAGTTTGATTAGATAGTTAATGAAAAGATAAAAATAATATCATGTGGATTCCAAAAAGGGTAGAGTTTCTTGAACAAGTAGTTAATGTTCAAAATATGAAATTAATTAAAAATGGAATGTGTCATGCCCATTTTTTATCTAAAAAAATAAGTACAACATAGTCAAAATGCAAATAGCCAACCACAAACATAGGCTAAAACTAGAATTTGTGTAAATCATAACACTCATACAATAGTTACCACTACCACCAATCCATAATTGGAGCATGCCATAAATCCAAAAATAGTATTGATTTATTTAGATATTATTTAGAATTATCCTTGAGCTCATGTCAAATATTTATGTGCTTAATATGTTTATATAGTTATTGAATTAAACCTAGGACCCAATGGATGCATTCAACATCCATGTGGTATCTTTAGTGGCTCCAAGGCCATGCTATCTTTTACTCTAGCTCCCATGGGCCTATCTCACCATGAAAAATCCTAAATCTTACCCATTGGTTTGATGAGCTTTTATGTTGTGCCTCTAGCCCCATAACTATAGATTGTCAAGATGATGGTGCATCATAACATCCCACTATCATCATAGAGTTAAACTCCTTATACAACCAATTATGGGATCATAGGTTAGTAGGATGATGCCACATGGTAGCATCCCACTCACCTACTATCCTAGAGTCTCCACACTCTATATGACTAACTCTAGGATTGTGAGTCACTAGGATGATGACACATGGTAGCATCCTATGAGCTCACTACCCTAGAGGCAAGCCCCCTATATGATCAAAATAAAAATCATGGGTCACTAGAATGATGCCACATGATGTCATCTTGTGAGCTCATAAACCCAATGTAAAACTTCTTATATGTCTAACTCTAATATTGTGGGTCACTAGGATGATGCCACATGGTAACATCTTGTGAGCCTAATATCCCAATACCAACCATACAATAGACCATGTTGACATAAATATTGAGTTAGTGGGATGGCAATATGTTTCTTCCTTTAAAACAACCATTTGAATTCATGAAATTGACTAAGGAAAAAAAATTAAATAAATAATTGAGGTAATAAATTGGCTAAATAAAAAAGGCCTTGTAATGCTTGGTTTTAAAATGATGAAGGTAAGGTTTAAATGGATGATTGAGTTTCCAAAAATCACCTAGCACATAATGTTTCATAAAGAGTTATATTAATGGCTAAGGCCAATACCAAAGAAAGAATAGGTGTAGTCAAATATATAAATTAACTAAGTCTTGAGCTAGAGTAAAAATCATAAATGGTTCAGAGAGTTAGGACTCAGTTAAGTCAAAAAAATGCTTACATAGGTCATTATTGACTTCTTAAGACAAATAGGGTTTTCCTTCCTTGGATAGAATGTAAGTAAGACCATCATTGCATAAGTGATAGAGTAAGAAGGTGTCCTATCAATATTAAACCACTATTCTCATTGGTTTAGTCAAACATGCAACAATCTGAGAGACTCAATTTTTGCTAAAAAATCAAAGATTAAAAATGAATCCTCTCTCAATGAAAACTAATTTACAAACTCAGTTTGAATTAATTCACTGGTAATGGCCCTAAGATCCATTCTTTCCTACGTAGATTAAAGAAGCTGATATCAATAAAGCTTAAATCAAAAACTTGCAACAACAAAAGGGAGATCTCTTGATAAAATGACTCCCTCCCAAGGGTCTAAATACAAATAGACATAACCAATTATGGATTATTTTGAAAAAGGTTTGACATAAAGATAACATAAGTCTTTATTCACTACTGACATAATTATACCAAAAATCACTAGGGTTCAATTCTTTTAATAAATCTAATTTATATTCCCAATAAAAATTCCATAGCTATTATATAATTTCCACTTATTTTTAGATAATTTTAATTCCATTAATGTTTCTCATTCAAATAAATAAAAATGCATAAATCTTAATGAATCAATCACACATGACAAGATATAAGCAATGAAATCAAACTTTTTAATCATTTTAAAATTCCTCAAACACAAAATACTTGATACACACAAGAATTTTCCCAATATACTATAATTTAAGGATTCATAAATAGTTACATATCATATTGAAACTACAGTTTTAATTATTAGAAGTGTATGCGTTATTTTTTCATAGTAGGTGTATCATCCAACTCTATCTTTTAAAATAATATTACAAGAAAGTTGGTTATTACAACATTAATAATACAACAAATTCATTCATCTTATAAACATAAAAAAGAGATACATCTCTCAGTCTAATCAAATATGGATAAACTAAGTCATCTTCAATAATGTTCCATGACCAATACTAAGCATGGTTGGCCATTAGAAGCAAGGCTCACCACCAAACCTTTTTTTAACATAAATTTATTTCTCTAAACACCCTTAATAATGAGACTCCCATCTCCAAATAGGTTTATATCACTTGGGAAGGGGAATCTAAGTAAGGGTTTTTAATATAATGGAGGACCATACAACACCTATGGTCCTATTATCAATTCTTCCCAAAGAGATTACCATCTCAATAACATCAAACAAGCATTCTAATCATCATTCAAATGAATTAAAGCATTCAATAATATAATATATGAAAACAAGTTCTTAAAACATAACAAGGTCTGTATAAAGTAATGAAATAGCAAGAGGATTCCATCACTCTATTTATTTCTTCAAATGGTCATTGGATATTTTAAAAACCTAACATTATTCTCTCCATAAGATGACTTCAATCGTTTCCATCATGACATTCATGGGAAAATTAAACAACCTTCCATTGTGCCCCATATAAGAGGACTTTGATATGCTACCATCATGAAAATGCTTCTCTCAGAATACCATCGCATAGTGTCACAACAATATATAAAAACATGCACAAGAAAAAAACACTTAATATAAATAAGGGGGAACAAGCTTTCCAAAGTCCTTAAAGAATAAGCACTACATGGTGGCCAATGCTCAACAATGGGCAAGCAACAAAATGGGTGGAATAAATTAAGTGGTCTTATTCCCCTAGAATAAATAAGATAAGCAAATAATATATCAATTCACTCAAAATTAAAAATATAAAACATAATTTAAAATTAATCCCACCTATTGACCTTAAAACCACATGGGCACTATCCTCCCACTATCTAGATTTGGTTCTCCTACCCTGTTGATCCTACATGCTAATTTTACTTCTCCAATGATAAGTCTAATTCTTTTTCTAATTGGAAAAATTACCTAACAAAGGTATATTTACTACCAAATAAATATGTTTCATTATTACCCAACCATTAACTTCTTGTCATCCATGCTTCATTAAGGGGATTTCATTTATATGCTCAGTTAAGGCACATGAAGGCTCTTATAGACTTCTATGGTTTATTCCTTGGTTAACTTACCTACCTTTCCATTATATTTCAGTCTAATATAATCAATCAAAATATATGTTAGTTGGCCACTAGATAAATTAGACTTGGTTGCAAGATCTCATGGCTTGGTAAAAACAAGTTTCACCAACCATGCTTAAAGGCTAGCCATCTAACACAACCACTAAATCAAAAAAGGTGGTGGATGGATGTTTAGGTAATCAATAACTCAACAAGGTTTAAATAAATATTAAGGTAATTGATTATTGATAAAAACCATGCTTGGTGTAGTCTTTTTCCTTCAATGGCCTTTTTCTTGTTCCTACACACTCAATGCACACATCAAATTCCTCTAATCTAATAAACAAATCTACAAAATTTAGACAAACAAGGCATTTAATTAATTTTCCATAGTCACATATTCATAGAACATCAAAATTCACATAGATAATCTCATTTTATTCAATATATAATTAATTTCCAATTTTATCAACTTAAAAACAATAATTTAAACACATGAATTAAGTCAATATATCTCATAGACATAATCAATTTTATATAAGAAGACATAAGAATAACATCATAGTTTCACATTAATAAATAAAAACATGACTGATAATGGGTCTTTCTCATGGTTCCCAATACATGAGAGTCTTCATGAAATCCTTGCACATCTCAGCTAGACATGACTTAACAACATAATTTCATAATTAAAACATAAGAGTCATAGTTTCATAATCTTTTTCCCCCAAGATTAGCACTATGTAAAATAGGACCTTAAAAAATTATGGCATGTCACATTATTAAATTTAAAATAAAATTGGTAAAATGACCATGTTTACAATCATAAACTACTACCAAATTTAGGAAAACATATGAGATGCAAAACATAGATCAACAGGTCAACACAAGTAAGGGGAAATATTTTTTATATAAAAATAAGGGATACCTATGCAACTCACACTTTGAATATTTGGTAAATTTTAAATTAATTTTCTATGATAAATGTAAACTCTATTAAATAACAATGATATTTTGTATAATTTCCAATAAAATACACTGCAAAGGAGTGAACAAACTAGTTAACACTCAGAAGATATAATAAACAAGCACTAGATCCTTTTTCCATTTAATGAGGATCAAAAAAGAGGATATTTGGATTGGTTTTAAATTTAAACAATCCTAATGAATTTATTCTAAACCCTATGAAATCATTTAAGCATCAAACATAAAGTGGTTTTCTCAACCATAAGGAGATGCCTGCATAAGGAGTATTTTACCTTCCTAATGCACTATGAGGATCATAAGTTAATTTTTTGGTGAGATTTCCAATATTTTTACATTAAAATGAGTTGATTATGAACTTTTTAATTATATATAATGAGTTATTTATTCATTTTTAATCATAGGTGATGATTTACATCAAAGTGAATACCATTTCATAGATGATAAAATTGCTAGTGAGAGGAAAGTCACTTCACACCTACAAAAAAAATCATCTCATCTATCTAGAAATTTAGAATCATTATTCAAGACCAAATGATTTCCTATCAAAAAATTTATTGACACACCAATAAGGTTTATTATATAATACATCATGTGTTAGTGCTGACATACCACAAAATTCACTAACAAGGTAATAAAGGGCATAATTAATATTTCACATTGTATGATAATATTAGGAGATGAATTTAATTATCCAAACTTTATTAAATCAAAGCTTAAAACAAATTCAAAAAATATTCTGGCTAGAACAACCTAATAATTTCAATATTAATTCATTTTAATCTTGATCTTTTTTATGTAATGGATGTCCCCTAAGGGGTAAAATCACTCCTAATGGTTAATATTGGCCAAAGAATGCATTACCTAAACTAATATGGAAATGAGATGGATAATACTACCTACAAGTTGGAAATTTTTTATAATGGTGGGTACAGATTCAAGACATGATATTAGCTAATCCATGTATGACTAGGGATGTCATGGAATATCTTGAGCCTATTACAACTATGACCAATATCCACAATGGAGTATATATCATAAGTCATGAGATTTATAATATTCCAATGATAAAACTTCCCTTATTAATTAATATCCATATGTCATGAGTAGGAGTTCATAGGAAAAATCACTTGGTTATGTAAAGCATTTAACATTGTAATCTATACCACCTAAGACCAAGCGATCACAAGCTCAACTATAGGTCTAATCATAGGCTTAATCTCAGGCTTAACCATAAATTTCAACATCAATAGTAAAATGGATAATGACCAAGTACAAGGTAATTATTTCACAATCAACTCCACCACCAGGTAATAGTAGGTGAAATACAACACCCTGGTTGAGTGACCCATAAATGCCCATTATCATAGCTAACTATAATATTGGACCTTTTAAATTCACTATATAATAAGTGTATAAAGTGTTGATTGATGATGTTAATAATGATCATATGACAAAGAGGAGGATAAATAATTTTTATTTTTGAAGGTCATTCAAACATGTCAAGTTTAAATCAAATTCCCCTCTATTCTAGTGGTCCAAATTTCTCCACCATCATAGTTGACATGGTTGCATAAGAAGAATAAGTGAATCACAAAGTACAAGATCTATTTTAAAAAGAGGTAGGAGATTATAGGTCACAATCACAAGTGGTAACTACCACATAAGATCCAATCATAGTAAAATAAACAACACAAGGGAATAAGATCAAGTTAAAATACCTAGTGAGACATCTCTCTATTGGAATTAGTGAAAAGTAAGTTGAGGTCAAATCTAGTCCATTTAGGAAACTAGTAATAAAACCCCACACATCAATAGTTGCATGAATTCACCCCATAGTTGTTGAAAAATTGAGATATTCATATCTCAACAAGGTGAAATAAAATAATACCAAGAGGAAGGTCAAACTCATAAGACTCATGTAAAGGGTAACTAGAAGAAAATTCTAGTTCCACTAGTAGCAAGACCTAATATCACTCTCTAAACACCAAATTATAACATCTATTTAGCCTAGTCCACCTAACACACCTCCATATCCTCTTAAAGTTACCCTCCATATTATCCACATATTTTACCCTATTCTCCTACCCATGTCCAACATGTATACACATAATATTTTCAAACTTTATCAATTATCAATGTTTTCTCTCTTGCAAGAACCTGTTAAGTCTCAATCTCTCTAAGTGCACAACTTAATGGGTGCATCGATAAAGGGGTGGGTAGACCACTGATGATTTTCAAGATTTTTTTCCCTATACTACCACTTGATATCTACAAAACCATCTCCTACAAACATTCTCCTAAGCTTTGCCTCATATTTTTCACCCTCTTCTAGTCATTTTCTACATTCATTAGCCCTTCCCTATCCTAAAATCCTTTTTGATGATTTATAATACACTTTTGGCCACTTCAAATTTGTATTCTAATTGACAAAAATAATTTAGGGTCTAGGTCAGCCCCTGGCCAACCTAGAACAATACCTATTTTTTTTGTTAATAATGATATAGAGTCGATTCGACCAACTCTATCAGATAAAATTTTAGAAAGGTTAAGGGTTAAATATATCTATATAAATACATTAATTTCATTATTTATTAGATAAGAGAATATTAATATCTTATGCATCTACTTATCCACCATTCTACTTTAGGAGCATAGCTTAGGTTTTCATATATTCTTTGGAGATATGGATCTTGTCTTATGGAGAAGTCTTTGGGATGCATAGATAGGTTGCATAACCTAAAGCTAACTTTCATTTTTATCCTTACATATAAAAATGATCTCTTGTAAACCACCTTTTCCAATGGATATATTTAGGCTTGGTGGGTTTATATTTAAAGATAAGTATTCCTAACTTTGTTCGTCAATTATAAGAGTATATAGATTACCATTTTTACTTATCTCCCATGAATTTAGATTTTGTATACATTGATGTGAGTATATATATTCTATGCATGTTTACTTTTTATGTTTATTACCCCCACTTTGTGCGACAAGATTTGGTGAGCACTAAATTATATTTTTCATTTACTTTCATGAATATGAAAATAGAGGACCTAGTTAGGGTTATTGCATAGTTTTTCTTGATTGAAAGCTTTGAAACCCTCCATAGTGATATTATTGTAGTAAGAGATCCCTTGGATAGGTTTAATAGATCCATCTTGGTCATGACCCTAAATATATAATGTATCAATAATTAGAAGTGTAAGTAAGATTTATCTTCTCCAAGATAGGATTAATGTATAAACAATTGCATTTCCTTTTGTATACATTATAGTGAACCTGACGTGAATCTAACCCTTGAAGGTTTTATTTCATGACATTATTTTTGTCATCATATTATATTTTTATATATTTATAGTACTATATCAAACCAATCAATGTATTTATAACTTTTTATGCATAGTTTTAACACACAGTCACTTCAAAATGACTCTATTCTATCTATGTAAGTCTTTACCATTTATAGGTTACTAGATTAAGTAGTTCAACATAGTATTCTTCTTCAGTTCCATATTAGTATACATATTCAAACCAATTAACTCTATCTACTATTTTATTCTACCAACATATATCTCAACAAACATATTCGAATAGGTCAACTCTATTTGTTATCTCTTCTTTAGCATATAAGATTTTATAAACTTGGTTGAACCAATAGACCCAATTGGAAAATTTTGAAATCAAAATTTGAGCATCACAACATAAAAGTTTGAAAGATAAAACATCTTCAAGCCAACCATGGTTCCTTTCTTTTCTCTATTTATCATTTCAATACTATTTTTCATAAGTTTATAGTCTATAAAACTATAACCCTACAACTAACTAGTTTGACCTGGTTAACTTAGTTTTGTAATATATCTTGTATCTAAGAGACATAGTTGACATGTTTGACTTTGTTCTTAAATACCTTTATTTTTTAGAATAGTATCAACCCAATCGACTCTATTTTGTACTATTTACATATAATGTCACCTAAATTGACTATGTACTATTCTCAATCAAGGAATTAACATTTATTTGTTAGTAATTAATTCACCTTTCCTTTTCAATTGTTTGTATGCTTAGAGTAAATCACATAGCTTAAATAGTTAGTTTTTAAAAAATTCATTTTAGTTACACTATTTTACTCTTTTGCACACACTTCCAAATCACTTTACATTCAAAAATCATTAAATATTTATCTTCCCAAGGCCTACCTATTTGGATTTCATCACCAAAGGGGAAGCCAATTTGGTTTTTTGGCCAAGTATAAATACGTGGTTGATGGTATATATTGTAAAATAACCCAACACCTTTATCACTATAGTATTGTTAAGTGAGGGGGTGGGCCCCAATACAAATCTAGTACCATCGCTAATATAGATCTTGTTCATTCCAAACATCCTGAAACCAACCTTAGATTACTTTCTAGTTCCCTATTTTATCCAAATTCCCTATCACATTAAAATCAAATTTTATTATAACTAAATAAAACTTAGGATGATCAATTAATTAGCATTTACTTTTTAGTTGATAATTTATCTTTGATCATTATTTTTTGTATTACAAAACTTGCATTGACTAGCATTGGTAGAAGGTTTATGATGGGTGTTCTAATTGGATCAGTCACATTGATCTAATTGTGTGTGCTTCATTTCATTATTGCTTCAAATTATCTTAAAAAAAATTATCCTATTTTATAACATTGTCATCTCGGTTGATATAGTCTCTTACAGACTATTAAACCTTCCTACCCATAATACATAGTCAACCTACACAACTATGTATTCTTATCTCCCTATTCAGTTCTATGTTTAGTTGTACATAGTTGACATGCATGAATGTGTATCCTTATCTTTTTCTCTTCCCTAGGTTACATAACAAAGTCCACTACTTAGACTTTATTCCCTATTTTTTTATTTTGTATTTGCATCATTCCTTTTAACTCCCTTATTTCATCATGAAATTCATATTTGAGGACAAAATAGAGTTCAACTCAATAAATATGATGATATTTACCAACCCCAATATATTTCCCCAAAAATATCTTGTAGCTTCCACTTTAGATGAAAGCAATGTGCATGCCATCACTCTCACTACAAATTATGGGACTACTCATTCATCTTTATTTTGTAACCATATTTTCTCCTTAGAAGATTAGCTAGAATTAGATTACACTCCTAAAATGCTTTTATTCATTAATGAGTTTACTCAATATAGGGGAAATACACTTTAATTATTTATAATATCATGACAAGTGGTCAAATAGAATAACCCCATTCACATTCTCTCATTGATTTTGGGGTGATACTTTCTTTGCTTCTCAAACTCTCCCTTTTATTTTGACTCCTCATAATATGACCTCTCTTCTTTGATTTGTTCAACCTATATGTTTAGTATATCTACTAACATGGGAGGTTAAACATTTAGTTGGCCTTTTCCAAGACCCCTTCTTCTCAATCACTCCACTAGTGCACCATTTTCTACCAATGGAAATCATGCCCACTAGTGCTTCTTTCTCTTCTAATCCTTTTACTAGTGCATATTTCACTACACATGCTAATCATGATACTAGTGCCTCATTTTCTACCAATGACTCTCAAGACACTAGTGTTGTGTGTGCATGCCACTACTCACAATGGAACCCAAGCCACTAATACCAATATTAATGCTTCACATGCCATGTGAATTAGTCAAACTAACACTCAAATCCATCAGCTCTTATTACAAACTCTTAATCAAATGAATGATTTTAAAGATAATAATGCCAATCAAATAATGAAAATTTAGAATCACCTTATTTACCTTCAAAATTAACCTCAATAAGTTCTATAGGGAATGAAAAATCAAAATTTCCCCACCTCCCCTTAGATATTCCCATGGTAACCTCATTCCTCAACCACCCCTTGTTAATAAAATGATTAAACATATTCAAAACTAACCTCTTATGCCTCAAATTGCCAACATAGATATAGGTTATATCACACCTACCATTATTTATAATAGTTGAACTAATCCTACCTTACATTTAAAAATGTTTGGTAATCTCTACAAAAATTGGGTCAAGTTAAACACTTTTACTTCTACCAAGCTCTTATCAAAAAATATTTAGATTGGTATAATCAACTCAGGTCCCATTCTATCACTATATTGGAAGATATATTTAATTTTTTAATACATTAATTTAAAACTAGTGACCTCCTTGAGAATACATTGGCTCACTTTATCAATTGCAAGCAACTTGAAACAAAAATAACACAATATTTCATAAAATGGTGGAAGACATTGTCTAATAAGTTTGAGCATAACATGGTAGATGATAATGTCTTTCATTTATTCATTAATTATCCTTATCCCAAGTTTTAATATCAGGTTAGGATTCTCTCTCCAATAACTTTAGAAAAGGCCCTTGACCAAGGCAAGTGCCAATATTTTCTCATGTATCAGTTTGATCCATCCTAATTTCTTGTGGGTGCTCGTATGCTCCTAAAAAATAGAAATTATCATACTACCAATGATGGTGTCACTCACTCGTATGATATCATTCAAAATATTTAAACCATTATTCCCAACCTTGCTATAGAGCAATCTTCCCCTTTAAAAAACACCCTTAATCCTTAATTTTATTAAATAAATAACATCAATGTTCCTAAACCATTATCCTTATCAAAGCTCCAAAATCATCTACCAAAGCCTCTTCAATGATATCTTGACCCCACTCACACTATGAAATCATGGTATGATCCAAATAAATTTTATTGGTTTCATGTTAGTTGGGGTCACTCTTACGAGACTTGTAGGCAAGTACTTAACTTAGCTATGGATTTCCTCCTTGGTCCAAATTTTGATCATGATTCCCTCATTCATAAATGTCAACAATCCTATGATATAAATTTCAAATATCATGAAACACAAAATAAAAATTAAGATTTGAATGAGGCTAATGCTCATTTGGCTATCTACAAAGACCCTCTTCTTAATCATAAAGACAATAATGACAATACTAATCCTTTCAAAAATAATGTTGAAATTATTATAGACCAAACTCCTGAAGACAATGTGGTAAATATTACCAATATGTGAAGGGTAGTTGCTTTTATTAATTCTCATCCTACACACATGCACCAAACATCTCAAACTTTCTATGTTATCCAAGATTCTTCCCCATCTCACTTAACATAATTAGGGCAAGAGGACATTATCTCCTTTTAAGAACCAATTCCAAGACCTCCATTGGATAACGCTTCTCACATTATTTATACAATTTCCCCAATCTCTCTACTCATGGACAATAATCTTATACCTTATAATATAACATATTTAAACCAATCACAAGACAAATCAAAATTAATTAACCCATCCTCTCAAGAAAAATAATTGATTTATCCCCAAACTAAACCAACCACATCTTATGAACACAAGTTTTAATTTACTTTTACTCCTTTCCAAGAGATTCTCCAACATTACATGCCTCTATCTAGTAGTCCACCCATGGGTTATGATGAATGGGACCCTATCATAGAACTTATTAATCTCCCATCTCAAATACCCTTTCTTTAACTCATGTAAACTTATTCACATTATCATAACTACTTAATGCAATTATTATTCAAAATGAACATCCCTCATGATCCCTTTATAGGATGTGAAGCAACCTTAGGTCCAAAGATTGTATCTTAAAATAATATGAAGAGATGTCTATACACATTGACAAAATAATGGACACTTCTCTTTCTCTCAAATTCCATATTGATTCCAAGACCCTAAGATGATATTATGCTTCATGTGGATGATCCTCCACTCTTTATAATCATTCAAATTGGTGATATCCAAGTCAAGTCTAATTTTATTGATGAGGGTTTAGTTATTTATGTTGCCTCCCCTGACTTCATTAAAACTCTTGGATATTCCAAATGTAATTTTAATTCCACATGCACCACATATCAAGTTTATGATTGAAATAAAATACCCCCTCTATGTTGTGTATGGATTCCTATTACCATCCTACCTATCACTATTTGATTGAAGGTTATGATATTCAACTTTCCCCTTTCTTATAATATCTTGCTTGGCTAGCCTTGGATTTAATGCATGTGAGTTGTTACCTATTTTTCCTACCAATATGTCAAGTTTCCCCATAATGGTTCTATCTATATGATTCAAAGAGACACCAACCCTTGTAATTTTAAACAATTCCAAAACTATGGTGTATTCAAAACCTAATCATTCAACCCTTGATGAATGTTCCATTCTAGGAATCTCAATGTTTTAATTTTCCTATCAACTCTACTCAAGTTTATCATGGTCACCCTAAAATTATCAATAACATACCACCTAACCTCTTAGATTTTTATGATGATGATCCAAATGAGATCAACGTCAAGATCAAAAATTCATATCTCTTTCTTCATCTAATCAACCAACTTCCACCGTCAATGGAGTTACATTCCCATCAAAAACCTTCTGATGATATACTCATGGTCTGAACTAAGACATGACATTATATCCATCACATAAATTCGGATGAAAATACCAAACCTACCTACACCATCAACCTACATACACTTGATTATGATGATGGTTATACTTTATATGATCCATTTCTAGGAGGTCTTATTCAAGCTAGAGATGTTAATATCTTTCATTAAAATTCTTATTTGATTTAGTATTTTTGTTCCTCTTATTTTATTTCATCTAATATAATTCCAAATTATAATATTATTCTTCTTGTTCATAGGGTAGTTATGGAGTCTTCACATAGCACCCCTCTAATTTTTATAAAGCCTTTTAGGAGCATGTTTATGGATCATGCTATGACCAGTCCATATAATTTATCTAGACACCAAGATCCATATATCTTACTTCCCCTAGAGATTATTGCAACTACCTTTAATCCCTCTATGTGTCATGCTTCTCCCCCAACTAAGCCTAGATCAGATCCTACTCCTGATCTATCCTTAGTTGAGCCTCATGTTACATTTTATTATGTTTCCTCTTTAGATGATCCTAAGCCACTCTCTCTCTCTCTACTATCCCCATCTCCCCTTGGTGATGTCCTACTTATTTTACCATAGCTTGATCCCCTACCCACCTAACAGACTAATCACCCTTACTATGATATTAATAGAGTTATTAGTCATTTTAATACAAAATATTAGTTATACCAACCTTCCTCATATTTTAATTCTATGCATTCTATTAGTAGACCCATAAAATTTGCTAACAAGCATATTTGTTGCTTCTACAACATAAATAATCATTCCTCTAACCATTGTAAAAATCTTCAACAATATATCAACACCTTATGCCCTACCATTCCTTATCCCAAATACAAAGTTATACCTCCTCCCAAGTAGTTACCTAAGTATATTCCCAAATATGGAGAGGTATATTTTATTTGATACCAATGGGGTACCCATTACATCGACCATTATCACA
Source organism: Torreya grandis (assembly GCA_037957365.1). Taxonomy (NCBI): domain Eukaryota; kingdom Viridiplantae; phylum Streptophyta; class Pinopsida; order Cupressales; family Taxaceae; genus Torreya; species Torreya grandis. Next base: position 1,224,896 of record JARHVA010001000.1, on the reverse strand, counting down.
TCCTTCAAAACCACCTTCATGATTACCTCATGACCATTCCTATACCCATTATTCCCCCTTCCACAAGTCACCCACATAATAAGTCTCGTCCTTCTTCACTTATGGCTCCCACTCCACTTGCATATTCTCCCCCACCCACAGTCCCTTCTCCACCATTGGTTCCACCTCTTTATTTAGTAACTACCTTTCATATTCTAGCATCTATTCCCCTTCTTGAGTATTCTACACATCAAGGACCTCACGAGTATGATACTTTATCTATACCTATATTTTTTATAGAATAGATTCGATGAGAGATATTTTCATAAATTTCCTTAAGGATCGATGAGCCTCTTGTTGTAGTTAGGGTCCAGCTTCATAGAGATATATCAGATGTTATGTATAATATTTGTGGATAGATTTATTAGTATTTATGAACACAACATATTTTTAATTTACTTTCATCTTCATTATGATTATTATATTGGACTTGTGATGCACTTTTATTTATATTTTAAATCATTTGACTTTCTGTCAAATTTTGCTTCACTTATCTATTTTACATGGATATTTATATTTTGCATCATGTATTGTATATGGTTTCATTTAATTTGGTTCTTACAGATTATTAATTTTTACATGTTTATATTCATGATTTCATTTATTTTTCATGGGTGTATTTTTATTTTATCATGATTATTTAATACCTTATCTCATCCAAAAAATATAATTATTATTGTGACTTGGTTATACACACTTAGCTCCCCTTAGTAATCCTTCTTTACCATGTGATCAGTTAACAAACAATTCATCTTATTGTAATTCTATTTAATCAGTCCTTTTTGGATCTCTTTTGTTCCCTTATTTCATTTTTCAAACTAAGTACACATATGGTTGAAAATTGAGATAACATATTGGTTCATAGGTAAGCCTAAGTGTTTTAGTCAATAATGTCTTTGGATACTTAGCTTCTTTTAGCCAAAGTCTAAATCTCATTCATGTATATCACTTTTATCTCTCATGTTGGTTATTCCAAATTTGTATGGAGGAGGAACCTTAAAATCCATAAAAATTTAAAATATAAATCATTTAAACAAAAGGCAACATACAAATTTCAAAAGTCAAATCACACTAAAAGACGTGATTCAAATCATATATCCTCCTTTATAATTAAATCTCAAACTTCATAGTTGACCTCATGATAAAGTTGAGGTCCATTCAGGTGTGGTAGGCTAGTATATTGGAAAAGGAGAATAAAAAAATATTTTAGTTCTACCTAATTTCTCACACAAATACCCAATCTTCGCAGTAGACTGATAGCTCTATAAGAGGTCATGAGGAATGGAGAACATGTTGTGAGAAGGTAGGTATATTTTAATTTTATTTTTAATACAAACAACATGAGTCGATCTTAGTATCTCACTTATTTACATATACAACTTTATGTTTATTATGAATTAGTATACTTTGTATATTGATGGTCACTAGCCACTTAGTGTCTTTTCTATGTCGTTAGTGTGCCTCGCATTTCCTAATGTCTTCTCATAGACACCTACATTCTAATTTTTACATTCCTTTCATTTCCAACATTCCTAATATTTCCCCTTGATAAAATATTATTTTTTAATTGATCATCCTCCTAGGGATCCCATTTGTGAGTTGTATTATAAGACCATGGGTAGGACCAGGCCCTCATAAATTAACACATTATAAGCATCCTTTTAAACATAATTCCTACATTTATTTATACCTAATTGGTGTTCACTTCATGATTTGTAGTGTAAGACCATGGATAGGACAAAGCCTTCAACACAAAATATTCTAATACCCAAGTCATAATGAAATTGCATGTATCAAATTTGAGATAAATAGTTGATTATGAGTTACATGTCATTGACATGCTTTTGATTTTGATATAGTATGTTTTATGCTTACTTAATTTGATATTTCAATTTTATCTTCTTATTTTCCGGTCGCATGTATGCTTACAACCATTTTCTTAATTTTTTCATACTTCCTAGCTTGAATTAGTGTGATCAATTTGAATTCATTTTTATGATTTTGTTTTTCTTTTATACTTCCCAATGTGATTTAGTATGATTGATTGACTTAATTATCTTGTTTTTATACCATTGGTTTTTCATGTGCCTTCCATTTTATTACATTATTTTCATACTTCCCAACATGATATAGTGTGATTTTACTTATTTTAACTTGGTACAACTCTTTTATATGGTTTGTTTTAAAACATTTTTGTTGCCTCTTTTTAGTATCTTTTTTTTATTATATTTAGTCATATTTTGTTATTACACATTTCCCATCATGATATAATGTGTGGTGCATTTGTTTTTTTATTACTTATACTTTTTCAAATCATTTTTGCCTTCTTTTTAACCATGCTTTATGTATCACATAATGCTAAAAAAGAAAACACTCAATATATATATTCCATAGCATATATAAAAAAATCCAAATATATGTTCTAGAAATAAATATATCCATGGATCAACATCCATAACCAAGTACAACTCATGAGATAAAATATAATTATCAATATATATATATATATATATATATATATATATATATATATATATATATATATATATATATATATATATATATATATATATATCATGTGTTTTATACAAAATATAAGATACAAAGTACAATAGCTCTAGCTCTAAGGCTGAGATCCATCATGCCTATCCTATGGCCTAGCCATAATACCCATAAATACCTAAGAATATCCCCTCTGAATGGTATGTTTTAATGAGGCAATTTAGGATCTCAAACCTGATACCTATCCCTGTATATTGGCCACTTGGGCCTACACCTATCTGATCTAGCTAGTGGTCATCATGTGTGTCACTCCCTCATAAGCCAATGCCTTTTATGCTTGTGTCTCTCCCTCTCCCACCCTTATCAGTGGTTGCAATCCATTCCCACATGCCTAAAACTACCTCACATCCCCCCCCCACCATTCTAAACTAGCTTTCCTAGGCTGGGACAAATGGTACCATAGGATCATCTAATGTGGTGGGATTGTATGGATCCAAAACCCCATATAAAATGTCATGTTATGCAGCCATAACTAGAGATCCCCATCTGATCTGATCCATTACAAGATCTATAAAACCAAAACTAGATAGACATTATATCACATATATATCTCATAATTTATCTATCTACTATAATCAAATATAACTAGTATCTTACATCAAATTTTAAATAAAAATTACAACATTCCTCACCAATGTTGGTGTCACCAATCACCATCTCCCCATCTACTCACCTATTGAGCATAGTCTCTCCATCTGTTCATCTATCAATCACCTCCTCTATATGTCATCTCTACACTAATGAAAAGCTAAGAGTCACTACTCGAGCATGTCATGATCTTATCTTAAGAGGTGATTATATAGACCATCTATGTCTTGGAGTGATTATCAGGTCCTCCTACATTATATCTCTCACCTTCACCTACTCTCATTAGTGTTACCTCCATCTACAGTGTGGTTGTGGTGGTCATTTTTTTTGTTGCTACTATAGTGCCTACTATAGTTCCTATTATGGGCCTACATCCACATCCATATCATCTCATCCCATTGCTACCTACTATCATGATCAACTAGTCCATGGTTGAGTACATCATGGCTTGATCAAAAGTATCTCTAATGGTACTCCTCCTCTTCTCACCCTTTGGCTCTGTAGCCTACCATACCCAATAAATAGGCACTACTAGAGGGGATATTAGATGTGGGATTCAAAACTACCCTAGAAAACATGCCACTAGATGTTTTTCTACCCATAAGTTATAATGGCATGTGATCTTCACCCATGCCAACCCTATAGAAATGATCAACTAATTAGGCCATATAGTAGTGATGTGCATGTAGGGATGCCATATAATCTCCCCTTGTGTGATAGTTTGCAACATTGGCACATGGGTCATGACCTGAGCTACATGGTCCTACCTCCACTTCAAGACCTGAGGCAGCTTATCATCAACCACATGGAGAAACCTAGCTAGTTTATACATGGGGAACCTCTCATATATCTAGGCACGCATTAAAAAAATAGGCCCCATGGTCTTCTACCCTCTATATAACATCCCATACATATCATACATGATCTATACCTATATGACAACCCCAAAATCATAAATTTCTCTATGATCCAATATGTACTAACATAAGGCTATTATATATAGTGGTACCTTATAGTTAAACTTTTGACACAACACTTATGTTGTCACAAGTCTTATCACATCTTTCTAGATATCTATAATATTCATAATATAGACATCAAACAAACTCACCCTCAATGTAGGCTATATCTTGTATGATCACATTTCCCACTAGACTAGTGATCGCCTATCTTCCAGATCATCTAGTGTCCTAGGGATCACCAATGTCCCTCCTATCATAAATCCTAATAATAGGTGGACATCCTTTAGTGTTATACCCTTCTCAATGGTATCCCCATTGACCACTAATCAAAAAGTGTTGGTCAATTATTCCCATGCTCCAAGGAACATGACAACAAGATCAACACTAAGTGAGATCTACCTCATCTCCATGATGCCTCCAAAGCCCAATGTGACTAGTTGTGATATGTCCATGTTAGTCAATCAACCTAGTAGATTTGGTAGCCATAACATTCTATCAAGCATAAATGCCTTTAGCATCTCTAAAAAATATCAAATAACAAAGGATGTATCATATTTCCATGCCATAAATAATTGAAATACATTCTTAAAAATTCACAAATTAGCCACTTAAAATAACTAGTTTGATTTAGTTTTTCATAATCCTCAATTTTCCTATAGAATTAGTCTATTTAATACTAAATTAGCCCAGTGCTTTCTTTTTTATACTATATTATCCATTTCCATTTTTAACTAGATCAGCCTCATTTGTGATACTACATTGGCCCTATCCAATAAACTAAGTTGGCCTTTTTTTATTCACTCATCCTTGTCATCTATATAAACTAAGTCATCCCATTGCTATGTATATGGCCACTTATTAGAATACTAAATCAACCCACTTTTACAAAGTCAGCCATATCTTTTTGGCTCACCTTGTAGAGTAAGTTGATTATATTCTTCCATAGTAGTGAATTTTTGACCATTTACCATAAATGACTTAGGCATTTATTGGTCTAACTTCTTCCTACCCAATACCCCATTCTACCATTTACCTAAAAAAATTTGAAGGTTTATTTTGGTGCCTAGATTTTTCCTATCATTCATTTTTTATATTTAGCTCAATTTTAAATAAAAATATTCATAATTGCTTACCTATGTTGCACTTGCTATAGCTATTATGCATCCCCCCCATCTCAACTGTCACCTCCTCACCATGATGGCTCTCTAGTATCACACTAGGTATCTCAAAGCTCTATTTTCTCATAATATTAAAATAAACAAATGAATTATTTTTCACCCTATTTATATTTACTATTCAAAATTATTTACCTTTCAAATATTTACCACTAGATTTAATATTTTAATCATATATTTGTTTCTATTAGATCTTTCTCAAAACCATAAAATGTTATGGAATCCTAACATCATAGAGAATCTTTTCAAATATTACATGTGTGTGTGTGTGTGTGTAAATGGTTTTTTGATCTTTTTTCTAATTTATATAGGTTCACTTGATGTTCCCTACATTGGACACCTTCACATTTCTTACATCTCTCTCTTTATCTACAATGCTAATGTAAGTAAAGGTATGTATTTTTCGATTTTATACTTTCATTTATCTTATTTTCTCCTTATTATAATTTATTTAGCTTTATCATTATGTGTTATAATGTTATTTCCCAAAATCACCATCCTGTATTGCACCTACATAACACGTGATGAGATTAGAGTGGGGCATATGTATACATATAATATTTTCCACCTTTGTCAATTACTAATGCTTTCTCTCTTACAAGAACTTGTCAATTCTCAATCTCTTTGAGTGCATGCCTTAAGGAGTGCACAAAGAAATGGGTGGGTAAACCATTGGTATTTTTCAAGATTGTTGTCCCTATACTACCACTTCATATCTAACAACCATCTGCTAAAAACATTCCCCTAAGCTTTGACTCCCACCTTCCTATAGTCATTTTCCACATTCATTATCTCTTCCCTAGCTTAAACTCCTTTTTGATGGTTTATAATACATATTCAACCCATTAACTCTATATTCTAATTAATAAAACTCATTTAGGGTTTAGGTCAGCCCCCGGATGACCTATACCATGACCTAATTTATTTTTGTTAATAATGATATAGAGTGGATTGGGATGACCTTGTTAGCTAAAATTTTAGAAAGGTTTAGGGTTAGATCCAGCTATATATACACATTCATTTTGTCATTTATTAAAGAATAAAAGAATAATAATATATCTTTTGCATCTACTTATCCACCATTATACTTAAGGAGCATATCTTAGGGTTTCATACTTTCTTTGGAGATATGATCTTGTCTTATGGAATATTATTTTAAATGCATAGATAGGTTGTGTAGCCTAGAGCTAACTTATCCTTGTTATCCTTACATAACATAACAATCTCTTACAAATAACCTTGGCCAATGGAGATATTGAGTATCGATGGGTTCATATTCAAAGGTAAGCATTCCTAAATTTTTTCCTCCTTTATAAAAGTAGATATATTAAAATTTGTACTTCTCTCACATGCACTAAAAAATTTTATACATTGACATGAATATATATCTTCTATGAATGTTTACTTTTTATGTTTATTTCCCATACTTTGTTTCATAAGCTTTTTTTGGAACTATATTAGATTTTGTTTCATTTTTCATTTACTTTCATGAATATGAAAACATACGACCTAGTTAGGGTTATTACATAGTTTTGCTTGACTAGAGGTTTTGAAACCCTCTCTAGTGATATAATTATGATAAGAGATCCATTGGCTAGGTATAGTAAATCCATATTGGTCAGGATCCTAAATATTTAATGTATCAATAATTAGAAGTGTAAGTATGAGTTATCTTCTATAAGCTAGGATTGATTTATAGATCATTTGAATTTATCTTTGTATACATAATACCCTCACCATATCGATCAACTACACATGCAAGGCCAACCATAGGAGTAGTTGAATTCAAACACTATAACTACAAGGACATAGGAAGATAAAGTGACCAAGGATAAGGATAAAAAATATAAGGATGACTTGCTCGAACAATAAAATATTTCTTGCGAACAAGTTTATAAGGTTAAAGTGGGATAAGAGGAATAAGCACAAAAATGGTTGAGGATGAAGTATCCAAAGAAGCCAAGGATAAATGGATTAAGGACCTAAAAACTATAATTAAGTGTTTAATATATAAAAATGAATAATGGAAAAAAATGTAACAACCCCCAAAAATAATTATTAAAAAAAGAACAAAATTGAGTGCAAGAATACACTCTAATAACTAATGACACAAGATAGTTTCTCATTTATGTAATAACTTTCACATATCCAAACAAATAATAATAAAAATAGTATAGATATTTGGAAGTTACTATATGTAAGTTTTTTACTCTCATTAAAAATGGACCTCAAGGTGTATCAATGTGTGGATGCACACTCATAAAATTTAAACTAGATATTACGATAGTCATTTCTATAATAGAACCATTTGAATATCCTTGACCTTAATTAAGTACCTCACATGGCCAAATTATTTCATGATAAGATTTTGGGATGTTATAAGGAGTTATCTAGATTTAGTGTGATCACAACATACTATAAACTTTTTCAACTATAATTGGAACATGCAACATGAGATTTAGTATCTTACAATAATCAGACAACACTATCCTAATATAAGTTCACGTCCTTTTTTTAAAATTTATTAAGAAGAGATATGCAGTAGTGATATTCCCATGTGATATAATGTAAATAACAAGTTCAATATATCTCATGTAATGGAAATCATTATAATAATTAACATCTCATTTGGATTTTCAATGGATTCAAGTTCAATTATTACATTACAAGGAGCTATTAAATCAACTACTAAGGATCCATATCTTTTTGACAAGCAAGTTAATATTTAATTTTATTATGTCAACTTACCAATATGTTCCCATTATTATGCCATAAACATTAATATATATAATCATCCACTTTACATTCCATAGTTAGAGTAAAAGTTAGCAATTTACAACCATTCAAAGATTAAAAAAATGTGAGCCAAAAAACTCAATTTCAAGCTTATTTAGTGCTACCTACCAAGGTTATAGTGACTACCCTTTATATTTTAGGTGCCTTCACCAAGATTAATATAAATTTCATTAAAATTAAATTATAACTTGATAAAAATAAAATATCATTAAGACAACCCTTTAAGTAACTAAATATTAGCATTCAAATGACAGTGGAACATCCCGTAGGAAGGATGCATGGAAAATTTTATGCAACAGATAAAAGGGTATGATGAGAATGTTTTTGAGATGTTTATGAAGGGATGTAACAACATAATTTTATATATTAATGGGGTAAAAATGGAGATCATAGAGGACCTAGTATCCTTTATCACTAGTTTAAAAATAAAGGACACTAAAATCTACATGTCAAGTAGAAACTACATGAAAGAGAAAATTAAATTCTTATTCAAAGGGGAGGAACTCACACTTATTAAAAATGGATTCACTAGGCATAATATTACTTATCCATATCAATAAGTGTCTAGACAAGTTATGCTCTACATCACCCTAGAGGGAAGATAAAATGTAGTTCATTTATCACATTTTAGTTTTCTAAATTATTTTAAACATAAATTGCCTATCAGTATCCCTTTTTCATTCTTCACTCTCTCAAGAGTTCTGTATTAGATGTAAAAAGGGTAAATAAATATCTTCACCTTCATCAAGTGGTTATTCTCCTAATATTTAAATTCTTCAAGGAAATGAATAAGCGATTGGGGGTTTCCTAGGGGGAAGACACAATCCTAGTAAGGAAGGGAGCAAGAAATTATCAAAGAGAAAAACATATGTAATACACAAATAAAAGTATGTTATGTGTGTGATTTATGATTTGGATATGGGGATTTTAATCAAAGAGGAACAATATATCTCATATAAAAACAAAGAACCCAAAATTAGGGCTATAAATGTAGATTAAGGAGAAATTCAAAGACCTTGACAATAGGCCTAGGCAAAGAGGGTCCTATTATTGGTGAAGGTACCTTGCATGAGAACCCAATGTAAGTTTAGGAGGATTTTACCAAGGAGATAGTGGAGGGAATTAAACTTACAAAAATAAAATATGTTTCATTCTTTTCATAAGATAAGGAAATATGGGATGATATAAACACTAATGTAACTAAGAAGAAAGTTAAAGTAAAGACTCCTTTAGTTGTCTCAAATTCTTCTAATCTAAATGCATAATTTAACATGCTCTTGGAGTGACTCAAAAAAAATCAAGGAGGATAAGTTAGGGGAGGATATTAACCTATAAAAGGTGTTTATTAGGTGGATATTTAAAAATCACTCTACCCTAGTGATCAAGTATGAAGTGAAATTAGTAAATTAGCATACTCAAGAACAAGGATGAACATTTTGAAGTGACATATCAACTTAAAAATCTCAATAACAAGGTGGATTTAATGGAATGTGATAACATGAAACACAAAGAGAATATAGAGTTGTTAGTTCTAGTTATAAAATCCTTTATGAAAAATAGCATATTAGGCATTAATTCTCTTAGAGGATTATTAGGAGACATGATCGATAAGGCTGAGACATCTTCCCACAAGATTTATAAGTGAAAAAAATGTAATAAGGAGGTGGACCAAGTCCCTCAATATTTCCTTAATCTAGATAAGGACTTGAAGATTATGATAAAAATTGGTATGAGGTCTTTAGAGCTTAAAAATACTAGTTGTCTTTTTTCCATTTTCTTGTTGTTTTAGTGTTGTTTTATATGCCTTTTGGTCTTTCTTGATGTAACTCCTTATGTGTATCTAGGATTATAGGCACCCTTTTTTAGGTTTCATGTACAGGGTTGGGACCTTACTTCAAAAAACCCTCTCATTTACCAATAATAAAAAAAATTGAACGATAGATAAATTCATCAAGTCATCCATTAAATGGAGAAATATACCTAAGGTTTCACCCAATGTATAAATTATAAATTAAGTCTACAAGAAACTATATGTAAACAACATACATATTATAAAGTCCCTCATATGTGAGATAAACCTCTATATCTCTTGTCTTTTAGTCTTTAATTCAATATTTTTAATAAATAATAACACTTAAATGGATAATTGCATAACAATAACTCATATACATTGCATTATAATGAACAATAAAGATAGTAATGTGAACATTTCATTCAACCAACTATTTAAAGAATGTTATTATAAAATCATGACTAATTATGTCATTATCAATAATATTGCTTCAACACAAAGTTATTAGATTACTATATTGCAATAGAACCACATTTTATTTTAATTATTTTTGACAACTGGTTGTATTACAAATGAAACTAATAAATATAGTAAATCATCTAAAAATAACCATGCTTATTAAACATGTCATATAAAAATAATATTATAATGTTAAAATACACAACTTGAAAGATTTTACAGGAGTATACATCATATATATAACTTTAAGGTAACCCATGACAATTTACATTAATATTTAATGCAATACTTGATACCTAAACAAGTAACCAATTAATTGCCTCACTCAAACATCAAAATTTCATGATATTTTGAAATAAGGAATAACTAATACACACATTCCCACTAATATTTAAGTAACAACTCTATATTACAAATGAAAACTCAACACAACTAAACATAAATAATTTAAATTCAATCTAACTATAATTTACCCTTAAACATATATAAAATCATTGAAGGAGTATTAAATTATGTCACCATTTATTACTTGAAAAACATGACTCCTTATTACTATCTTATCCATAGATAAGTTTATAATAAAATAGACTTATTGTTTATCCAAAATAATCAAGTACATGAATGTCATACATAATAATCCAAGAAGAAAAGAATGACTGTAAAAATGACATTTAAATTTTAAATAAACCTATAGGTTATTCACATGTGAAATAAATGAACAACCCAACCAATAACACAAACCATTTACACTTTTCCATATATGTAATGATGATAATGTATACAACTAATTACCAAGACAAATGAATCATAATTTAAAGCTTACAATCCTTCAAAACATATACGAGATATACATGTGTGTGTAGATATATATGTATTGTGTGTGTGTGTGTGTGTGTGTGTGTGTGTGTGTGTGTGTGTGTGTGTGTGTGTGTGTGTGTGTGTGTGTGTGTGTGTGTGTGTGTGTGTGTGTGTGTGTGTATACATATATATACATAATACACACACACACATACATGTTAGAGGTACAATCACTGAGAGGGGGTTTGAATCAGTGAGCCTAGATATTTCATTTACAATTGTAGTCCTCTCATCCTATTAAGAAATCAACATATATCAACTTGATCAAGCAACATTAACAATAGAGCTCATTCATTCAATGCATACACAAGATCAAACACATAACATAAAGTTCCAATGGGAAACCCTCATGGGGAATAAAAACCACTCTCAAACCTACAACACAATGGAATACTATCTTATAACAAACTACAAACAAGAGATTGATCAACTCCCTTAGACCAAGAAATCTTGATCATATCCTCCTAACCAAAGGTATTTAGTGAAACACCTATTTCATAAGGAGAAACTACCCCTAAGGAAGACCAAGTCATTTAAAAACTCCTTTGAACACCTCCACCTTAGAAATTATGTATTCAACACTTGATGATGTATCTCTATTTAATAACCCCTAAATAGACATTTTCTCTATCTCAAACAGGGCTCTTACCTAGGCATGTTACAATCACTTTCCTTGTTCACTCAAATTGTCCTCATATGCACACTCAAACCTCTTCACATATCCTCAAAGTATAAGATCAATAATCTAAAATTAGAAACATAACCTATAGGTCATACACATAGTCAAAAAACTATTCTGCTCATTAACTTAACCAACATGCACACTACCTATTCTTTGTCCCACAACTCTCACATCCACCTTGCACAAGTCTCTCTCACAAATCTTTCACTCAAAGTCCATAACTCATCATCTTTTATTTCACTATATATATACATATCATGAATTAACAATTCCAAATTATTTTATATTAGCCATAATACATTCCTTCACCCTTAAGGCATCTCACATGGGTCACACTTTAAGCACAATCCACTTTTAAAATAGGCCTAAGTCACTTTTAGGTCCTATGGAGACCCATTCATCTCTTTGGTAATTTTTTTAGAAAACTAAGAACATAATAACACTTTATAAAATCATGGACCCATCCCACATGATGTATAAGTCCTCTTCAAGTGCCAACATCCATCACATTACCCTTCTACTTAAGTACAAAATGCTCAAACACTTCCCTATACAAAAAATCATTATGAATGAACACATAGACACATTCTAAGCCTTTAATCATAATTTATATGATTGATAAAATATTAAAAATACACATAGATCATCCTCATGGAGTTTATAACACTCTCCAATAGCTAATTCATCATGACATATCAAAACAATCTCAAATATCTTTCTCAGGTCACTTGTAGAACATATATAAAAACATAGTCAACTTTAGAGATCAATATATTTGTCTATGAACACTTCTATATCTTAAAATTAGGTTTATTATATGTATCATGGATTCTTACTAATTTTTTATTTTTACATCATGAGCAAATTCATCTTGGATCAAAAGTTATAACCCAAATAAAGACTAGTTTTTCCCTTTATTAAAATTCAAATTTTTAAATGTCAACAGTCATAGTTAAACTTTAAAAACTAAGCTCACATATCATGTCCTCATTACTTAGATAAAACATACATTTTTGATCTTTTTCAATATTTAATACATAATAACCACTACTCAAATGTTAATCCTTAGTCACTTTGACCTCATCTCTTGTAATCTTGTAATGTTGACTCCATGTGCTTCATTGATCTCTATGGATTAACTAGGTATCAATGCTCATTATTCAATCAATATATAAAAACACCCACTCTCAATTAGATATTTATCCTTTAACTTTTCTCAATTATTAACAATGTGTACTTCTTACCATCTTGTTACTTCCTATCATCTTGGAAGACACATGCTCCATTGATCTTTTGTAAGATGCTCGATCTTTATCTTTGCTAAACATCTATCACATTAACCCATTTGATTCTACATGCACCATTGCATCTAGAAGCAAAAAATCCCATGAACCATTGGATATACACTAGGTCCAAATCTTTAACATCATTCAAATTGACCAAGTATGAGGACCAATTGTAATATGTCTGAAAAGCCTACTTTGGACCTTAATAACTTTTGTTGCACCTACATGCATGACCTAAAATTTTGACCACATGAACACCTTTCAAAGAATAATCCATCCATATAAAAAAATGATCCTAAAAATTTCTCACATGTGAGATATAATTCCATTGAAATTCCTTCTCAAAATCTTCTATCATAGAGCCAACTATGTCAAAAACTATCTGGAAGCCAATTTTGCACTTGCATAACTTTTGTTACGCTTCAACGCATGACTTTAAATATAGATAAAATAAATTAGGATAAAAATTAATAAACCCATATGATCATATTCTATTTAAACATACACATGTGATATATAAATTCATCAATATGCTTACTCGACTCTTCTTACCTCATTGTAAATTTGGCTAAGTATGGGAAAACACTATCAAAATACCTGGGAGCCCAAATTTACACCCACATATCTTTGATTGTGCTTAGGTGCATGACCTAGGATTTAGTGAATATAAACTAGGGACTAATTTTATCATAACCATATTACCAACTCCCTCTAACTCATCCACACATGGTAATGGTGATGTCAGCAAACTACCTACTCAAATTTTCTACCACTGGACCCAAAATGTCTAGATGAAAAATATGGACTACCAAATAAATTCTTGTTATGCACATAAGATATAAAATCATATAAAACATATTAGGTACCTTTTACACATGATAAAATCACCATAATCATCCTTGAACATCTCTAATCATGTCAAAATTGAAGATCAACTAAGCCAACTTCAAGCATACTAGGACAAGCACATTGCACACTTTGTCATTGTTACTTAAGCTATCAAAGCACTCCATACATTTACTATGTAACCTCCATGACATCATTTAAAACTCTCCAAAAATCTCCCCCTTTGTCATTGATGTCAAAAAACATCATTCAACTCACCTTCTCTCTCTTCAAGCACTCTCATAATAGGAACTTTCTCCCCCTTTTACACAATGACAAAGTGGGTACCAACTGATCTTGAGGACTTAAAAATACCATAAATATTAAATTAAAATCTTATAAAGATGATGCAAACTCCCCTTTATCTTGAGCCTACCTCTTCTCATCTTGACAAACTTCCTCTTACTCCATGCCAACACTCTCTTCAACCAAGCACTGCAACCAATGAAGAAAAAACACATAGAAATATTTAAATATGATATAACTCACCAAGAAACATATAAAAGGTTCTTCCCCTAAGATTTTTGATCCATTTCACCTTTTGAGCATGTTCAAATCTCCACATACCATTAGAAACCATTATGCAAGCTTACTAGCCTTTTATCTCAAACCAGCTTATGAATCACCAACATAACTTCATACCATTCACCAAACAAGAAACATGCATAAAACCAACTTGATTAATCACTTTAAAATAATCATGCCTTACTCTTTTGGATAATATGATCAAAAGGCACTCTTCTTCACACTAGCCCTATCTAGCCTCCTTGTAGCCCTACTTGGTACTTGTAGAGCCCATAATTTTTATTAGACACATATTCGGGACATAGACCTTCATATCTAGATCACTCTCATATACCCCCTCAAGCACACCAATTTTCATCACCAAGCACATCTTCTATAGCATGCTTCCTTCATAAACCTACTAGCCAATCAACCCTTAATCTTGACAAAAACAAGAATAATTTGAAAACCACAAACCTTAAAATCTATAAGAATCTTGAATTGACAACCCATTTATCCTATTAAACATATTAATAATCCTCAAACTTTAACTCATAAGGCAGATGACTTTTTTAGCATAGCCAAAAACCCTAGAATCCTAAAACAAATAAGGTCAACACAACACCTTTCAATCAACATCCACCTTTGAAACTTCTTGTACACCTGGAGATAACCATTACACACTTCGAGACCAATATTTGAGCTTTCATGCTATTGGAAACATTGACTTCCTAAAACCCATTTTAAGACTTGCAAGTTTTTAAGTAAAATTGGGAAATCCAAGAGCTAACAAAATTCTCCAAATTGATTTTAACATACCTTCAGATCACAAAACCATGTGGAGCATGCTATAATAAGGTCAATAGACCTTTATATTGAAAAAGATCATTTTTATAAATAACAAATCCTCCTTTACCATCTGGGAACCTTCAATCTGACCCTACAGACTATTCCATATATAGTTATCAACATCATGACATCACCTCAACATATTTTCCACCTAGACATACTTGTTCCAATTGAGGCTACACAACTCTAGTCTTCTAGAACCATCTCAAGAATGCCACAACACTTGATTCTCCACTAAAATGAGTCTCTTAGTAATCATAGATAGAGACATCCTTTACACCAAAATACTTTAAAATAAAGTGAAACCAAGAGTGGCCCACATCTCCTCAGTAGCCACTAGAATCCTTTTATGGCTATAAGACTTATTACTCTTGTTCTTCTTCTTCTTATTCTAAACTGTGATAACTATTTATTCTTCTATATCACTCTCTTTTTATTCAAATATAGAATTTATAACACATGGAGAAACTATGGAATTTTCACATACCTTTTCATTTGAAGCATCAACCTTGTAGCTTAGAACCTCATCACTAGGTCCAAACAATTGATGTTGTTTAAATGACACTTGCTCAATAATAGTAGGATGTTCTATTGGATCTATACACATCTAAGGACTATCCTCAACTAGTACCTTTGTATTCTCCTTGAGCTTGGTCTCTTTATTCTCAACATGAGTAAACAATGAGAGCCCTAGATACTCTTCAACTTTTAAATCATTCTCCACCATAACAAACATAGTACTTAGACCTGTAGACTCATCATAACTCCTACTTACCACATTTGGTCTTCATGAGTTAACTTGCCTTCTTCCATGTACTCTAGGAACTTGATTGAACCTATTCTGACTTGTAGGCCTTTACTTGTATAACCTAGTAATGTGACCTCTCTATTCAAATTACAACACACCATAATTTTTTCAAGAATCTCTTTCTACCTTTCTAGATTTAGATAAAATCTTGAAATGTGTCCTATGTCATAACAACAGTAGCACTCAACATTTCTTGAAGGAAATACAACTTGTTTTACCTTAAATGGACAAAATTTTACAAAGTATCCCACATCATGATAGTTAAAACACTCAACCTAGCTTATACCTTTTAATTGATGACCCCCATCATAGTTACATGTAAATTCATTCTTAATAGGTCTTTTACATTCTCTAGCTCTATGACCAAATTAATTACATGTGTAAAAGTAACCATTGAAACTTGTATACCTCATGGTATTTAGTTGTTTAACCTAATTTTTCTTCATTCTGCCAGCACCTTCAGTCCTTATCTAATGATTTTTCTTCAAAGTATGATTGTCCTAGTTCACATTAGTCTTCATCTTGTCTTGATTTACATTCTTTTGTTCTTCTTCATATCCAAGACCAGCTATATCACTATCATGATTTTGACTACTCAAAATATTGTCTAGATCACATGAGATCTTTTTAAATCTCACAAATGACTTCACCTTATTAGATGTCTTCTCTAACTCAGATCTTAATGACTCATTTTCAATTACATACCTTGAAAAATTATTTTATATATCTTTTAGGCTTGTAGATAATATTTCCAATTGATAACTAAGATTCTTGACCATATCTTCTAGATCCTTACCATCTTCATCCATTGTTGACTCAAACACACTAAATTTCTCCTCAAAGTCCTTGAGTTTATATTTCATTTTATTATTGATCTTCTTCTCAATTTTTAGTTATTTATGAGCATTTGTCAATGCAATTTCATAGTCTACTTCATCTTATTCATCATTTTAATCACTCCAAGTAGACTCCTTTATTTGTGATCAACTTCCTCATCCATGAAAAAGGATCTATCTTCAACATGACCATCATCTTCATGATCATACTCTGAGTCACTATCTTCACTCTCATCTGATGAGCTACAATATTCTTTGGTGTAAAGACTCTTTTTATCCTTCAATTACTTTTTCTTGTTATTAATCCTTCTAAATCCCTTATTGCTTTTATCAGAACTAAAATATTATTACTATCATCATGACCTTGATCGTGATCTTCATCATCATCCTTCTTAAACTTATGAGGGCACTTATTATAAAAATGTCTTATCTCACCATAATTGAAAATTTTGAGAGGTATTTTACCTTTATACTTGCTTGAACCTATTCTCAATTTTCTTGAAATCAAAACAATTATTTTATCCTCATCTATATCAAGAATGTCATCCTCCTTAAAATTCTTACCTTGTAACTTCTTCTTTATCTTCATTTCAATCATGAAATCTACTTCCTTCTTTGGTGGTATATCATCATTCTTCTTCATCTCATAGGCAATAAGGGTGACACCCAATTGATCCATATTCAACTAAGGTCATGACTCTCTTCTATATTAGATACTTTTAGATCAAACTTGGGGGATAGAGACCTTAATAACATTTGAATAATAGTAGTATCTTCAAGATTCTCTCCAATACCTCTGATGATGTTCACAATCTCATTAACTCTCTATAGAAAGGATGCCACAATATATTATTCATTCATCTTGAGACTTTCAAATTGCCTTTTATGAGTCTACAACTTAGTAATCTTGACCTTTGAATAACCTTCATAAATGATCTACATTTTATCCCATATCTCTTTAATAGAATTGCAATGGATTACCTTGGTAAACTCAATTTTTTTAAGACCACAATTGATGTCATTCATTGCCTTAGAATTATTTTTAAGTAGCTTCTTGTCTATAGCACTAGATGGAGGAGTAGTAGGAACAACATAACCATCCACAATAGATTTCCATACATCAAACCTTAGGGACATAATGTATGTCCTCATTCTAGCACTCTAAAATGTAGAATTCAATCCATTAAACATCAATGTTTGATTAGTAGAGAAACCTCCTTGATGATTACCCATATTGTACCTTGGATCACCTTCAAGTTGTTCAGTCTTTACCAAAGGACCTACTCTGATACCAATTGTTAGAGGTAAAATCACTGAGGAGAGGGGTGAATCAATGAGCCCAAATATTTTAATTACAATTGAAGTCCTTTAAAATTATTACGTAATCAATATATATCAAGTTGATCAAGAAACATTAACAAGAGATCTCATTCATTCAATGCATACATAAGATCAAACACATAACACAAAGTTCCTATTGGAAATCCTCATGGGGAATAAAAATCACTCTTAAGCCTCCAACACAATAGACTAATATCCTATAATAAATTACAAACAAGAGACTGATCAACTCCTTTAGACTAGCAAACCTTGATCATATCCTCCTGACCAAAGGTATTTAGTGACACACCTATTTCACAAAGAGAAACTTCCCCTAAAGAATACCAAGTCCTTTAGACCCTCCTTTTAATACCTCCACCTTATAAATGATTTCTTCAACACCTAATGATGAATCTTTATTTTCTAACCCATTTTATCTCAAGCAGGCCTCTCATATAAGCATGTCACAATCACTTTCCTTCTTCACTTAAATTGTCCTCATATGCACACTCAGACCTCTTCACATATCCTAAAATTGAAATATCACTAATATGACATTAGGAACATGAATTACATGTCATAATCATAGTCAATAAACTATTCTACTCATTAACTCAACCAATAGGCACACTACCTATCCTTCACTCCATAACTCTCACATCTACTTTGCATAAGTCTCTCTCACAAATCTTCTAATAAAAGTCTAGATATCATCATCTTTGGTTTCACTATATATAACTATCATTAATTAAAAGTTAAAAAATATTTATTGTTAGCCACAATACATGCCTTCACCCTTAAGGCATCCCACATGGGTCACACTTTAAGTACAATCCACTTTCAAAATAGGCCTAAGTCACTTTTAGGTCCTATGGAGACCCATTCAACTCATTGACACTTCTCCAATAAAAATAAGAACATACAAAAACTTTCTAAAATCATGGACCCATCCCACATGATCTATAGGTCCTCCTTAAGTTCTAACATCCATCACAGTACCCTTTTGCTTAAGCACAAAATGTTCAAACACTTCTCTATACACAATCATTATGAATAAACACATAGACACCTTCTAATCCATTATTCATACTACATATTTTTTTATCAAATCTTTAAAATACACATATATAATCCTCGTGGAGCATAAAATATTCCCCAGTAGCTAATTCATCATGAGATATCAAAACAAGCTCAAATATCCTTCTTGAGTCACTTGTAGAACATATACAAAAATATAATCAACTTTAGAAATTAATATCTTTGTCTATACACACTTATAGATATTAAAATTAGGTTTATTATATGCTCAAGGGATTTATATTCATATTTTATGTTTATATCATGAGAAAATTCATCCTGGATCAAATGTTATAGCCAAAATACACAAACTAGTTTTTCCCTTTGTTAAAATTCAAATATTTAAATGTCAATGATCATAGTAAAACTTTGAATACTAATCTCACATCTATCCTCACTACTAAAATCAAATATGCACCATAGATATTTTTTTATCTTTAACACATAGGTGCCAATGCTCAAACATTAAACCTCAGTCACTTTGACCTCATCTTGTGTAATCTTGTAATGGTGACTCCACATGCTCCATTGATCTCTATGGATCAACCAAGTCTTTAACAAGAAATTCTCACCATTCAATCAATCTATATGAACACCTTATTTTCATTAGATCTTTATCCTTTACCTTTGACCAGTCATTAAACAACATGCACTTATTACCATCTCATTACTTCATGTTATCTTAGAACACAAATCTCTATTGATCTTCTATAAGATGCTCTATCTTTATCTTTGATAAATAGATTTCACATTGATCCATTTGATTCTATGCATACCATTGTATCTATAAGTATGAACTCCCATGAACTATTTGATCTCCACTACGTCTAGATCTTTAACATCATGCAAATTGACTATGGGAATTAGCTACAATTTGCCTAGAAAGCGTAATTTGGACCTCAATAACTTTTACTTCACTTAGACGCATGATCTATAATTTGGACCACATAAACACCTTTCAAAAGATAATCCACCCATATATAAAATTTATCCTAAAACCTTCACACATGTGAGATATAACTCCATTAAAATGCCTTCTCAAAATCTTCTATCATAGAGCTAACTATGTCAAAAACTCCCTAAGAGGCCAATTTTTCACTTGCATAAATTTTGTTGCACTTCAATTCATGACCTAAAATTTTATAAAAAAATAAACTAGGCTAAAAAATAAACAAACCCATATGATCATATTCTCCTAAAATGTCCACATGTGTGAGATATAAATTCATCAATATGCTTACTCAGTTTTTCTTACCTCATTGCAAATTTGGCTAATTATATGAAAACACTATCAAAATGCCTGGGAGCCCAACTTTACATCCACATATCTTTGACTATGATTAGTTGTATAACTTGGTATTTATAAATAGCAACTAGGGACTAATTATATCACAACCATATGACTAACTCCCCTTAACTCATCCACACATGGCAATGGTGATGTCAGCAAACTACCTACTCAAATTTTCTACCATTGGACCCAAAATATTTAGATGAAAACTATGGACTACCAAATGAATTACACTTATGCACACAATCTCTTTAATCATATAAAACATCTTAGGGACATATTTCACATGCTCAAATCACCATACTAAACCTTGAACATCTCTAATCATGTTAAAACTAAAGATCAACCAAGCCAACTTCAAGCATACTAGGACAAGCACATTGCACAATTTATCATTGTTAATTAGGCTATCAAATCAATTCATCAACTAACTAGGACACATCCATGACATCACTAATAACTCTCCAACAATACATACATACATACATAAGACTAGTTTTTTTTGCTAATTTCTTATTATTTTATATGCCTTTTGGTATTTCTCAATGTAACTCCTTATGTGTATCTAGGCTTCTAGGCCCCCTTTTTTAGGTTTCATGTACAAGGTTATGCCCTTAATTCGAAAAATCCTCTCATTTACCAATAGTAAAAAAATGTTTGAATGATAGATAAATTGATCAAGTCATCCATTAAATGGAGAAATATACCTAAGGTTTCATCCAATGTATAAATTATAAGTTAATTCTATGAGAAACTATATGTAAATAATATCCATATTATAAATTCCCTCATATTTGAGATAACCCTTTATATCTCTTTTCTTTTAGTCTTTAAGTCAATATTTTTAATAAATAATAACACTCAGATGGACAATTGAATAATAATAACTCATATACATTGCATTATAATTAACAATAAAGATAGTACTATGAACATTTCATTATATCAAATATTTGAAGAATGTTATTATCAAATCATAACTATTTATGTCATTATCAATAATATTGCTTCACCATGAATTTATTAGATTACCATCTTGCATTGAAAGCACACATTATTTTAATTATTTTTGACAACTGATTGTATTACAAATGAAACTAATTTAATATAGTTCATCATCTAAAAATAACCATGATTATTAAACATGTCTTATTAAAATACTATTATAATATTAAAATACACATACTTGAAATCTTTTACAAGAGTATACATCATTTATATAAATTTAAGGTAACCCATGATAATTTATGTTAATATTTAATGCAATACTTGATACCTAAAAAAGTAACCAATTCATTACCTCACTCAAACTTCAACACAACTAAACATAAATAATTCAAGTTCATATGCAACTATAATTTACCCTTAAACATATATAAAATCATTAATAGAGTGTTAATATTATTTCACCATTTATTACTTAGGAAACACAACTTCTTATTACTATCTTATCCATATATAAGTTTATAACAAAATAAACTTATTTTTTATCCAAATCAATCAAGTGCATGCATGTCATACAAAATATTCCAAGAAGAAAATAATGACTATAAAATTGACATTTTAATTTTAAATAAACCTATTGGTTGTCCACATGTGAAACAAATTAACAACCAAACCAATAACA